>CM059429.1:110551706-110554206 GCA_030390025.1 Squalus acanthias | reverse complement strand
CACACACACTCTCTCTCTCATAGACACACTCTCTCATACACACACACACTCTCATACACACACTCTCTCATACACACACACACTCTCATACACACACACACTCTCTCATACACACACACACTCTCTCATACACACACTCTCTCTCTCATACACACACACACTCATACACACACACACTCATACACACTCTCTCCCACACACACACTCTCATATAGACACACTCTCTCTCTCTCACACACTCTCTCTCTCATACACACACACTCTCACACACTCTCTCTCTCATACACACTCTCACACACTCTCTCATACAAACTCTCTCATACACACTCTCATACACACACACTCTCATACTCTCTCTCATGTAGACACACTCTCTCATACACACACACTCTCTCATACACTCACTCATACACTCACACACTCACTCTCTCATACACACTCTCTCTCTCACACACACACACTCATACACACTCTCATATAGACACACTCACACACACTCTCATACACACACACACTCTCTCATACACACACACACTCTCTCATACACACACTCTCCCACACACACTCACTCTCATACACACACACACTCATACACACTCTCTCTCTCCCACACACACACACTCATACACACTCTCATATAGACACACTCACACTCTCTCTCATACACACGCACACTCTCTCATACCCACACTCTCTCCCACACACACTCTCTCTCTCATACACACACTCTCTCATACACACACACACTCATGCACACTCTCTCTCTCCCACACACACACTCTCTCATATAGACACACTCTCTCTCTCTCACACACTCTCTCTCTCTCATACACATACACACTCTCATACACACACACACACACACTCATACACACACTCTCATACCCTCATACACACACACACTCTCTCATATAGACACACTCACTCTCATATGACACACTCTCTCTATCTCTCACACACACACTCTCTCTCATACACACTCTCTCTCATACACACTCTCTCTCATACACTCTCTCTCTCATACACACTCTCATACACACACACTCATACACACACTCTCTCTCTGAGACACTCTCTCTCTCTCATAGACACACTCTCTCTCACACACTCACTCACTCTCATACACACACTCATTCTCATACACACACACACTCTCATACACACACACACTCTCAAAGACACATACACTCTCAAAGACACACACACACTCTCATAGATACACTCTCTCACACACTCTCTCTCTCATACACACACTCTCTCTCACACACACACACACTCTCGTACACACACTCTCTCTCATACACACTCTCTCATACACACTCTCACTCTCATGCACACACACACTCTCATGCACACTCTCATACACACACACACTCTCATACACGCACGCACTCTCTCATACATGCACTCACTCTTACACACACACTCTCTCATACACACTCTCTCTCATACACACACACACTCTCATACACTCTCTCTCATACACACACACACTCTCATACACTCTCTCTCTCATACACACACACACACACACTCTCACACACTCTCTCTCATACACAGACTCTCACACACACTCTCATACTCTCTCTCATGCAGACACACTCTCTCATACACACACACACTCATACACACTCTCTCATAGATACACACACACACACTCATACACACACTCTCTCATACACACTCTCTCTCTCATGTAGACACACTCTCATACACACATACACTCTCATACACACACACACACACTCTCATACACACACACAGTCTCTCATACACACACACACACACACTCTCTCTCACATAGACACACTCTCTCATACACACACACTCATACACTCTCATATAGACACACTCTCTCATACACACACACACACACACTCTCATACACACACACACACACTCTCTCTCTCTTAGACACACTCTCATACACACACACACTCTCATACACACACACTCTCATACACACACACACTCACTCTGACACACACACATACACACACACACTCATACACACACACACACTCATACACATACACACACACACTCATACACACACACACATACACACACACACTCATACACACACACACATACACACACACACTCATACACACACACACATACACACACACACACACACACACTCTCATACACACACTCACTCTGACACTCATACACACACACTCTCTCTCATACACACACTCTCTCATACACACTCACTCTCATACACACACACACTCATACACACACACACTCATACACACTCTCTCTCTCCACACACACACACACTCATACACACTCTCATATAGACACACTCACACTCTCTCTCATACACACACACACTCTCTCATACACACACACACTCTCTCCCACACACACACTCTCCCACACACACTCTCTCTCTCTCATACACACACTCTCTCATACACACTCTCTCTCTCCCACACACACACACTCTCTCACACACACACACTCTCCCACACACACTCTCTCATATAGA